>BCHZ01000006.1:16900-28746 GCA_001599795.1 Exophiala calicioides | reverse complement strand
CTCCTTCTCCTCCTCCTTCTCCTCCTCCTTCTCCTCCTCCTTCTCCTCCTCCTTCTCCTCCTCCTTCTCCTCCTCCTTCTCCTCCTCCTTCTCCTTCTCCTTCTCTTCTCCTTCTCTGTAACAAGACTCAGGAATCTCCAGTCTTCCTGTTTTCTTGTCCGCTTTCTTCCCACCCCTCGTGCCCAGCGTCAATCTTCATTGCCTCTCCCCGCCAGGCTTGATAAAAGTCGCGATCGATCTTCCAGAAACCAGCCTCACCCCTGCTCCTCCTCCCTTGTCGCTGCCATGGCTGGAAGGCGAGATGCCGATGACCCTCCTCCAACAGAGAAATAGATGCTCAAGAATGAACATGACTGCAAAAGAGTGAGAAATGGACAGTACTCGGGCCTGTTCTAACATGAGATTTCAAAGTTGCGAGCTCTCAACTGGGGGATTTAGTACTAGTATTGCTAGCATTACAATGTACTCGTCAGCACTAGCCCGTCAAAGAGCACTCTTGGAACCAATGCTAACAGGATTCAAGGTGCTGAGAAGAACATTGAGGTTTGTGAATTTCCTCGAGACGAGTTCCCCACTGAACTACATAAGTACGTACCGAGAACCTGTTACTAGGTTATGTACCGAGAACCTGTTACTAGCTAGGTAAGGTAGCGACTTCTCTTTCATTTACTAGAAGATCATCTTCAAGTTCCTGGTCTATCAAACCACACGCATGCTGGACTCAATACTACCTAAGTACTCTGTACTACTACCTACTTAGGTATGTACGTACTTAGGTATCTTAGACGCATCAGATTTTCATTTCATTTCATCTCCAGAATTTCATCTCAGACACTTCCAATAATTTACGATGGCATCATCCCACAGCCGAAAATCCATCCTGTTCGCCGTCTATTAAAGCCATCTCAGCATCCCGAATTACCAAGCAAGTCTGATGCCATGGGCATTGAAACACACTTCCGTTTTGACCTCATTCAGCAGGTGGTAATCTGAGGACTCCACCAACAACCTAATGGGAACCTATCGGAGAATTACTAGTACTTAGGTACTTAGGTAGTACTTAGTATTCCGCGAAAAACCTGTGGTCCAATCTGATTAGCCGCCCGCCGCTTTGCTCACCCTCGGCTCACCCCTGCTGCTCTTGGAGCCCTCCATGAGCCCTCCCTGAGCGCGTCCTGAGCCTATAGTCTTTCCTTTTCCTCTTCATTCAGAAACCCCAACTTTGGTCAACTTCGGTCAACTTTAAACGAGGGGACCCATTCAAGATGCTGGGAGGTCCCATTTCGGGCCCCATACCAATGTAACGGCTGATTTGTAGAGCTGACAGCCCTAGGTTTCCCTGTTAATATTAGTGTATATGGTATAAGTAGCTGCGCACTCTGCACCTCTTTGATCAAGTCTTGGTTAAGTCTAATGTCAATCGCAACTAGCTATATTTATCCCTCTAAGTTCGACTTCCCCTCCCCCTTCACTAACCTCTAAAATTGGAGCAAAACTTTTGTGCCGCTTCTCTTGGACCCAGCCCAGTAAGGAAGATAAAATTCAAGTGTCTCTTGTCCGCTTAGCACGCCAGGACTCGATGTTATCGAATTCGTCGAATTGCCTCGTCCCTTGCGACGGCCAATTATAGTTCAGCTTCAAGTGAACTTTTGGGACCTCTTTTCTCCGTGATTTGTGCTACAAGAAGCGTTTCTTCTTCGAGCACCAAATTTTCCTCCCTTCCATTGCAATGATGATGAAACCTGCATCTTACAGGGAGCTCCATAGCCTCGACTGGGCTCTTCCATTGGATAATATAGCCCCAACAAGATATTCCTTCAACAATGAGTTCGATCCTCAGGAACGAGATACATAGTGCCGTTAAGGCCGCGTACTTGCAGATTTCACCATTTTCCAGAGCTTGCTTTCTCTGATCAGATATCGTGCCTGTTGTCCGAGCCATATCCTCCAGCATGTCCCCAAAGAGCGTGGACGAACCCTCTAGGCGAGTTTCTTTCTCCGTAGTACATAGTATTGAAGTAACATAAATGATACACAGTCGTGAAATGGAGTATCTACTCTCTCAAAGATGTATGTGCCAGTCTTGGAGGTACCTAAGCAACATTCTAGATCAGACAACACCCACTGGTTGCAGACAGCCTCGAAGACGGCCCAGGTCTTGCGGGAGTGGGGAGTCGCACCGGTGGTTGAAGGTTTGTAGGCTGAGCGACTTCATCGGACTGGACGGATCGAGACGGGCCTATAGCTTCAGCCAGTCTCGAGTATGAGGGAATCTCAAGAGGTGCCAATGTCGAGGAGGAGGGAAACTTCAGCGGGATTACTGGTCAGAGCTGTACGTGTGGATAAAAATTTGCACTTTGTGACAGATTCATGATTTCAATGGACAAGAATACGCGGCTCCATAGGACTGGATGAGCAGTCAATGTCAAGAAGTGATCATATGGGACTGTAAACAGCAACTGATAACCCTGCCATCAATACTGGACGAGAAGACTGTGGAACACATCCAGAGAGATTCTAGAGCAGTCAGCCGAGAAGCGTTTGTGAGGCTGTCAAGCTCCAGCAGACAATGTGACAACATCTCGCTCTCGCCTAGTCCAGCCGAGGGCTAATATTGTGAATATTCTAGCGGGCAGACCGCCAGAGCCTAGCTGAATGATTATTTCTATCTCTACCGCGTGGCTGACTTTCTTCGTGTGAATATCATGTTGATCGGCTTCAAGCCAATGGTGAAATGATCAACAGAGTTCAAAAGAGCTGTACCATCCTCGCCCGGTGCCAGGGCCACATCGAATTTTGTGATCAGCTGAGCGGTCAACAGCCGTATCTCCATGTAGGCTAGATTCTTGCCTATGCAGCCATATGGACCAATCGAAAACGGGGCAAATGCGTCTTTGTTCTTGACAAGCTTGGGCCGGGAGTAAAACCTTTCTGGAATGAATTGCTCCCCCATTACAAAATTGGACTCGTCTAGAGCAAACAAATAGTCAGTCAACATTTCAACATTTATCCTATGGTAGCGGATTATGAGAGAGAAAGTGGAGCTATTGAAGACTTACCACGAGCCATAGAATACAGATGTATTTGAATCGTCGTGTTTCCAGGAATCCACTCATCACCAATGTACACTCCCTCAGGAGGGGTTTTTCGATAGAGCCCACTCGGGACAGGAGGATGTAGTCTGAGGGTTTCGTTGATACAAGCGTTAAGAAGTGATGCAGACTGAAGGTGCTGATGTTCGATGTTGCTAGCATCGCCAACCAATGTCTCTACCTCTTCCCTAAGGCGCGAGATTAGACCAGGTTCGATAGCAAGGTGGTAAAATAAGAATGTCAGTGTTGCGGCTGTTGTGTCACTTCCAGCAACAATGATTAGCTTGCTGTCGAGATGAAGCAGTGGCAGGGCTGCCTTTTGTCCCTCGGCATCTTTTGCATTTAAGTCTTCGATGAGATAATGAGTAATGTCTGGATTCGGTTGTTTTCCCTGTAAGAGAATGCGTTCTTCTATCTCAGAGGCACAGAATTTGTGAAATCGATCATACACTGCTCTCAGTGGAGGAATGTGCCAGCAGAGGCGACCGATCCAGGGTGGCAAAGCAAGTCCAAGGTCATCTTGAGAGGTGTTCAAAAGTTTGATCGCCCAATGTTCTCCTGCGGATTCCATCATGTTGAATGACCTTCCAAACGCCAGATCACCCATGACATCGAAGCTCCAGTAGTTGAACCACTTGGACATATCAATCGGTTGTCCTACGAATTTGCATCAGCATACATTACTGAAGTCTCTCAAAAGCGCATATACTTACCAGAGAATGAGTCAATCTGTAGCATGAGGCATTTGTTGTATCTGTGGACTCTCATTTCATACCCTCGCAATGCCTTGTCGCTGAATGCAGGGCTCCAGATCCGGCGACGCTTGTCATGTTGCGAGCGCACCCGCGTGGAATGTAGAGAGTATGCAGGCGCTTCCACTTCGTACCACGGTGCCTTTCCGCAAACTGCCTGAGCCGATAATGCCACACGGACGACATCTGGATGCGTGACAGATAGATCGTGTGGACCCGTCCGCACAAACTTGCCCAATTCTTTGTGAGATTGATATAGTTTTAGGAACATGTCTTTGTCTTTGCCGATGCGGAAGCTGTGATCAAGAGCACTGAGCTTTGAGAGAGGACGACCCGGAAATTTGTTCAAAGGGTTCAGGAATAGTCTGAATATGACCAAGCTGAGGTAGATCCCAGCAATGTACGAGCCCAGAATCTTTCCCGTCTCTACCATGGCAAATGCCATGGTAGCGGTATATCTGGCATGCTTGAGGGCGGTTGTGTTCACGAGGAAGAGGATGAAACAGACTTGTAGGTTTCGCTGGGGATGGAGGTGGCGTTCACGCCCATGAAAATAGAAGACATGAGTCGCAACGCCGAAGCCCCCAGAAATTAGGAGCGTCGGAATGGCCAGCATGTTCGAGCGTAACCCTTGCTCAATCAAATGCTATTGACTCTTGGGAAAACCACGAGAATCCGCAACGTATTGGTCAGATGATACTTTTGACTTCCTCGCCTTAGATTTTCTGCATTTGCAACATGTCTCGAACATGAAGTGTAGCGATGGTTACCACTTTGAACTGTGGCCGTACTAGTTAGTAGAGTGCGCCAGATCCGAGGATGTCGAATCGAGGTACCTGACAATAAATGCCTGCTTTGCCCAGTTCGTAGTTGATTGTCAACCTCGGCCTGGTCGGTTGGGAAAGGTAATAGTGCTGGGCAGCAGTAGGGAGGAGGTCAGCCAATGGAGGATGATATCTTATAACTAAGTAGTTATAGAGAGGGTAAGACAATAATCCGGGGCACTGGGGCACCGGGGCACCGGGGGCACTGTGGGGTGGCACTGGTCTCCAGACCACCATTTCCACGGAAGATTCAGCGACAAGGCATTGCGAGGGTATGAAATGAGAGTCCACAAGAGCTAACCGGGGACTGCGATGCTTTAGGTGGCCCCGTCAGCGTTATACTTCGGGATCCCAATTCCCCTACGACGTCAGCTATTGCAAGGACCTCAGCAATCGCAACAACTTTGTCAACGTTGACGACTCTGACTACTACGAGTGCAACGACATCGTCAGCTGCAGCTGCCACTATTACCACTGCCCCTTCCGTCCCCCAAAGCAACGCCCAGGTGTCTTTCTGTGCCCCCTTGGTGGTCCCATTCACTGTGAGAACTCAGGTTTGTCCAAACGTGCTAGGATATTCGGCTGCTCAGAAGCAAGCCTTTCACAATTCCTTTATCGGTCAACCGGGAGTCCTGTCCGTCGCATATGCTAACAATATAGGCTATGGCTTCAGCATTACAACTTCACAACTTCACAACTGCAAGAGCAACTCGCTCTCCTAGGATCAATCAACACGATCTGTACAGCAATCAGCATCTTCACACTGCAAATCTTGGATGCTACTTGGCCCCCTGCAGTTCTACCGGCACAGCAATGTAATGTGAATGTTGCACTTTGAACCTTGGAGACTCTTAGTTCGGTCGGCATCTCCTCTGGGATCTGCACCAACGGGCTATTGCCATACACACCAGCTCAAGTTACAAGCAACGCGAAGAGCAGCTGTACTTACCAAGATGCAAATTGTAAATCATACGGTAGCAATCTTCTTACGCCACTTACTGGGTCAACTTCTGTGCCGCAGGTTCAGCAAAACATTGCCACTTACGCTTTGGGCAATATATGTCTTACAGGAACGTCCATCACCTTGAATGACACTTCGTGTCCATAGTCAGTCATATGAACAACGGTGGATGACCATGACGACAAGTTTTTTCGTGGGGGCCTTCTCACAGAGAGTTTGACCTTATACCTTTTCAACTTTCATGTCGGAAGTCAACCGTTCGTTTTTACTTCTTCATTGGGACAATTGGCTTGTCGTTTGTCACGATACATACAAATCTGCAACGTGCCCCAAGAAGCGAATATTGAACTCGGCCTTGGGGATTGTAATTCTGTTACATCGCTTCAAAGCACATTATGGTGCTGTTTGCACAAAGTTTGAGCCTTGCTCCGCCAAGTCAATTGTTTTTTTTTCCCTTATGAGGCTCGGTGCTCACTTAATTCGGGAGAACTTTGATAACTCTTACACTTATAAATTATCAGTTTCATTTTAATCAAGCCTATTTGTAGGCTCTTGTTATTTCAGAGACATTTCTGGCAGCTAGCTTTGGTTGGCGTGACATCCTTCCCACTACATCGAGGTTGACTTTGCAATAGGCTAATCGTCCCTAGCATGGAAGTATCTACTATACGCGAAGCAGGACGAGATCTACCTCCCCCTGTGGGCCAACTTCGATCGGCACCGTCAAGCACGTCCCGTCCGACACTTGTTCCTCTCGCTGCAAACGACCACAAATATACACTCCCCAAGTACCTTGTTGTAGGTTGTTGATCTGTGGCACGACCCTGTGAGTCCGTCCATCCCAAGACCTCATGGTCACGACCAATGCTGCGTGCTCTTTAACCCACTCTCCTCTTAAAAAGTTAACTCCTTGTGAGAGATCCACATTGTCAACGTAGGGTGTCTGAGCCAACGACTTGCTAGTCCATGGCTTCTCGAACATCTTCTTCTGACCGTCTGCCACATTGAGGCGAGCATATCCTATGGAAGTATTGCCCGTGTACGGATCCATGTAGTCCCAATCACCATTCTCCGATAATAAGGTATCCTGACGAGGATAGAAGAGGCCGCCATTCTCCCAAATCGGTCGCAGGTGGGTGTCGGCATAATCGAGCAAGCCCGAAAGTAAGTCTTCTCGACCCAGTTCGCTGAGAAATTCGACAGTGTGGCCGAATGCAGGGTTCTTGTCCTGAGCATCGGGCAAGCCCGAGTCCGGATTCTTCGTCAAAGCAACGGCGGCCAACACGGTTCGAGCGGAGTCGACTGGGTATTCTTGAGGCTTTTCCGCAACCAGCTTACGGATGGCGTTACCGACATTCGCTGTCTGGAGACGGACTTTGCTATCGATTTTGGTGATGAAGCCGAGCAGTTGCTTATCCACCATGGACTTGACGAGATCTGAATTCCAGGTATTCAAGACAGTGCCCGCCCACGCTGTGTGGAGCAGGTCATCGCAGCGAACGACATGATCCTGCTTCACCACCCAATAACTGCTGAAAAGCCCCGTGGGTCCGATCATGCCCTTCTTCTTCCACGCCGCGAGGTATTTCACCAGAATGGGATCCAGCTCCGAGGTTTTGTTACGGATGTCGTTATACCGAATGGCGATTAGCGGATACTGGTTGCAGATGATGAAAACGAGGTTAGGCTCGCAGCACACACCTAGCCAGCCATTCTTCTCCATCTCGGTGACGATAATCTTCTGTAACTCTGGATTAGAGTATGTGAACTTCTCGGGGCCTAAGCCCCAACATAAGGGGTTCCTCTTTACGTTCTTTTCGTGGTCTGGGTCCCCTTTTTTGTTATATGTAAATCGTAATGCGTCGATCTTTATGCTAGCTGTCCCTCTATACTTGAGACGCTGCTCTGTCGCAAGCTTTTGCTCTTCATCTGGAAGCGGGGCCTGCATTTCGATTTGATCAGAGGGACACATAACTATATGTATGGGTATAGAGAAGACAATGGCAAAAGGGCACTCTTTTAAATGCCGATATGTGAGGGTTAACAAGATACAATACTATAGTGGCCGGGCCAAGGCCAGCCCCAAGAGACGAGACACGAGGGATTCGACATTCGATCCGGACCACGAAACGGGTGAGAAGCTAAGAGGCCAGAGCTAGCATGAGCAGCAATCGCGCACTAATGTCAGAGCTATCCCTTCCTCCGGGGCCCATTTTGGTCCTTGGGGCCAGTTCAGGTTTGACGCTGAATTCAACGTGATGAGATCGAACAGGACGAAGGACCAGTTCTGGATCCGAACGCTGCACCACCTTGTCACACGAAGGAGAGTCTGGTGGAAAGGAAGGCACGGTTACTGTATATGAGGAGCATCTACTTCATTTGGGTTCCCTCTTGTCCTGAGACTTCCGCTGCTCCGATTCCGTTTTACTTCGCTCTGCCTCTTGAAACCCAGCTTTGAAAGAGCGTCCGCTATACAATACTCTTTTGTCATCCTCGAAAAAAAAAGAGCTTCCAACCTCAGCTTCCGCCCGAGACATGGACGGAGATCTTCAAGACACTGTCTGAGATGCGACCTTGGTTTCAAGAAAATGACATTAAGAGTGTACGGCTCACTTGTCGACTTTTTAACCATCTTGCGACCCCTTTTCTCATGTCCGAGATACAGTGAAGTGCGAAAGCGGTGTCCTAAAAACCCATAAAACATCCGTGGAGAGGTGATCGCGTTTGCTCCACTATAAACTGCGCTTAGCTCAAAATAGTAATTTTCAAGCTTTGCTATTTGACCAATGAACTTGCTGCGGAAATGGGTCCGCACCTATGTTTACCTTACATACATCATCACCTCCGTCATTTAAAGCTCAATTAATTTACCATGTGATTTGCCACGGAGGTTCTTGTTGTAACCTGGACGTAAGAGCGGCACGATTTCCCAGTCAGCCATAGACTTTTCGGGTAAGGGACCTGCACGTTGTGCTTGCTCCGCCACTCGCACCGCCCGCAGCCTCCAAGGGCACCCCTCGCAGGCACGAACGGCTATCATCGTACAATCGTCATGTCGGCGTGATTATGTCCGAGGGCTCAGGTATGTCACGTGAAAGATGAATGCTAGCCCCGCTGAGGGGTGAAGTATTCGAATTAGCCCCTCGCTTTCGCATCAATCTGTCACGACCTCACATCCCGACCCAGGAACCACCACTACTCTCGTGAAATTTGAATTTGAGGACAGGCGATCACTCCGGCTAAGGAACATGGGGTCGAGGCCACCGAGGCCGGGTTGTGAGGCTAAGATTGAAGCCCACCACATAGTTACCCCGCTGATCCGGCGCCTCGCAGTCTTAGAGCTCAGCGCGCTTGTTATGAGCTGAGCCAACACATACCCTCCGTCTGCACGATTCAGCCGGAAATATAAATCCTACCTGATCTCCTTCGAGGCACGTCGCAGGAGCTGCACTCCTCGCACCATGGCACAGTCTGAGCCGCGCCATGGCAATGCAGGGCAATGGCCGAAATACTCTGGTTTCAAGGCATTGCAGTCTGATCGCAAGGAGATACGTTTGATTCGCCTCGAACCTGGAACGAGCTCCAACAGTTTGCGGTACGTCATGCATCATGCTGAACTCGGGGATAAGCCAAAATACTGCGCCGTGTCATATTCTTGGGGTGCGCCGGTACCAGACAGCGCATTGAAGGAAATCTTTATTCATGGAGAGTCTGTTTGGATCAGGCCGACACTGTACTCATTCCTTAAGACCATGAGATCTCACAACCCAGGGACGGATTTGTGGATTGACGCTATCTGCATCAACCAGGGCATCAACCAGGGTGATGCGGAGGAACGCAATAATCAAATCTCCATCATGGGGGAGATCTACAGAACCGCACAAGAAGTATATGTCTGGCTCGGCATCGGTGATGATGATACCAACTATGCCATCGAACATATTGAAGGAAAACCGCAGACTCGCTTTGACTTAGAGATATTCTCGACGTGCGTTGGAAAGATCTTCGGAGCTTCTTATTGGACGCGGCGATGGGTTATCCAAGAGTTCGCTCTGGCTCAAGAACTAACCATTGTCTGTGGAGGACGTCTGACGAAATGGCGCAACCTCAAGAGCAAGAGTGACAACGACGTGCTCAGAAGTGACTCTTCAGCCCAACAAACGCTCGAAAGGTTCAAAAAAGTGGAATCGCTTGGCTCAGAAGAAAAAATGAGCTTGTTGGAACTAATGGAGCGATTTCAAAATGCGCGCTGTTTCGACCCACATGACAAGGTGTTCGCGCTGCGAAGCATTGCGGACGACGGGGACCGAGTATCACCGCACTACGATGAGCCAGTAGCTGATTTATACTTCCGAGTCCTCTCTATGTTGCCTACTGAGAGAGTCTTGCCTAAGGTTCGGGGATATCGGTGGCCACATCAAGCTGCGAGTCGATTGCAAAAGTGTATGCAGCTAAAGAGGCAAGACGTACTCAAGTCGGTTCAGGGCGGCCCAAATGATCGATTATACACCGTTTTCGAGTACATGGGTCTCATATCAACTGCGCACGACTCTTTTCAGAACACACAAGGACCAGATTCAGCGGAGAAGTTCCCTTCCTTCCATCTCAGAGTCCGACTTCAAGGATCTACGACAGTTTTTCGCGGTCACGGAGACTTAACGCCAGGGGACCTGATTTACAGCTTACAGTCGACACTGCGATCACCAAAAGGCCTCTACATAGCCATCCGACTTAGCGGAATAGACTTAGCTGTTGTTGGTATGCTCATTCAAGAACCAGATAGCAAAGCTATGGCCTACTGGAGGAATGTGGGACTTTGTGAGAAGACGGTGGAATTGATGAGGGATATCATACTTGGCGGAGTGTTAAAGTGTTGTCGCAACAATTCAGGCACACTATTGCATTGCAGAATTCTTTGCCACATCAGCAGGCTAGGACTTATTTTGTTGTGGCTGCTGGATATCGGAAAAGTGAATTACCTCTGGAGCTGCCAGAAAGAAATTCTCGATGACTCTGTTCAAATGAATCTGTTGTGTGACTGCGCCAATGGCGAGGCGATAAAACATCAAGACAGCAGTCTCGAGATACTTCCCTCCTTTACCTTCCAACAAGGCCAAACGTTTTGGGCCGAGGAGATGATACCACCATGGACTGACCTGGATCAACAACCTCCACAAGAGCAACCTCAAATCTACGAGAGTCCATGGCAGAGCAAAGATACTATCGATTTCAGGTATCATGAGAGGACAGGTTTATCGTATGCAGCTGAAGATGGACTCATACTTTTCACAAAATATTTCCTCTCGGAGGGTGTCGGGGTCAACTCCCCAGGTGATGATGAGAAAACGCCGCTATGGTGGGCAGCTTACAACAGCCATGAAAAGCTGGTGACGATGCTGCTGGGTGCCGGAGCAAACGTTAACGCTCAAGGAGGAGAGCATGGTCCTGGACCTGCATTATATGCAGCATCAGATCGTGACCATAAAGACGTGGTCAAAGTGCTGCTAGATGCCGGTGCGGATGTCAATACTCAAGGAGGATTCTATGGCAATGCACTGCAGGCAGCATTAATTAATGGCCATAAAAGAGTGGCGAAAATACTATCAGATGCCGGGGCGGATGTCAATACTGGGAGAGGGCTGTATGGCGATGCAGTGCAGGCAGCAACAGAAGGTAGATATGAGAAGGTGGCAAAGATACTATTAGACGCCAGGGCGGATGTCAATTCTCAAAGGGAACTGTATAGCGGAGCATTGCACGCAGCATCAAGAGATGGCCATGAGGAGGTGGTGAAGATGCTACTAGATGCCGGGGCGGACGTCAACGCTCAAGGAGGTGAGTATGGCAATGCACTACAAGCAGCATCATATCGTGGCCATGAGGAGGTGGTGAAGATGGTGCTAGATGCCGGGGCGGACGTTAATGTTCAAGGAGGATACTATGGCAATGCACTACAGGCAGCATCAATTGATGGCCATGAGAAGGTGGTGRAGATGCTACTAGATGCCGGGGCGGACGTCAATGCTCAAGGAGGAGAGTATGGCATTGCACTGCAGGCAGCATCAATTGGTGGCCATGAGGAGGTGGTGAAGATGGTGCTAGATGCCGGGGCGAACGTCAATGCTCAAGGAGGATACTACAGCAATGCACTACAGGCAGCATCAATTCGTGGCCATAAGAAGGTGGTGAAGATGGTGCTAGATGCCGGGGCGGACGT
>BCHZ01000006.1:0-16188 GCA_001599795.1 Exophiala calicioides | reverse complement strand
AGGTGGTGAAGATGGTGCTAGATGCCGGGGCGGACGTCAATGCTCAAGGAGGAGAGTATGGCAATGCACTGCAGGCAGCATCAATAGATGGTAATGAGGAGGTGGTGAAGATGGTGCTAGATGCCGGGGCGGATGTCAATGCTCAAGGAGGAAAGCATGGCAACGCACTGCAGGCAGCATCAACTTTTGGCAATGAGGAGGTGGTGAAGATGCTGCTAGATGCCGGGGCGGACGTTAATGTTCAAGGAGGATACTATGGCAATGCACTACAGGCAGCACTACAATGTGGTGGTGAGAAGATGGTGAAGATGCTGCTAAATACCGGGGCGAACGTCAATGCTCAAGGAGGATACTATGGCAATGCACTGCAGGCAGCATCAATTGATGGCCATGAGAAGGTGGTGAAGATGCTACTAGATGCCGGGGCGGACGTCAATACTCAAGGAGGAGAGTATGGCAATGCACTGCAGGCAGCATCATATCGTGGCCATGAGAAGGTGGTGGAGATGCTACTAGATGCCGGGGCGAACGTCAATGCTCAAGGAGGAAAGTATGGCAATGCGCTACAGGTAGCATCAAATCATGGCCATGAGAAGGTGGTGAAGATGCTGCTGGATGGCGGGGCGCTTCCGCGGAGACCTTTTTTTGGAGCTGAACAGGCTTAAACAGTCGGAGTATTCTATGGTCAATAGCAATGTCGAGGCTAGTAGCACTGTTGGGGATGAGTCAGGAGTCGCCATTTCATCAATCTCTTACGCATAATTTACAGGCCTTCCCAAAACCTGCCTACCCCTTTCTGACGCATTGCAACTCTCTTTTTCGCCTACCTGGTGGATCCCAAATCAAGACTAGTTGTTATTTTGTCACCGCTTGTCAAATTCTCACCTTTTCTTTTCGATTATTTGTAAAGACCCTAACAGCCTGTCACAGTCCAAGTCCCGGCCGTTTCTTCCGCACGCCAAGGTATTAAAAGATCGGAGCGGCAATTGAATTCTGCCGTCGGTCGTGATTGGCTGAAGGGCTGTTCAGGTACCTCGAGGCGAGACATTCCCAGCCCGAATTTTCGCCCCAGGGCATCCTGCAGCCTGATCGAACATCCTTCAAAATGCTTGCCCATACTCATTTGGATTACCGTGGCCATGGCTTAGATTTGGATGGCCGCAAAAGTCTTCAACTAACTATGTCGGCTGCAGACTCACGAGTCTCCCACTCAAGCTAGCAACCGAACCTCATGTCGCTGTTTCTACATTATCCACCATCTATTAATGTACCAGCGGCATAGTCGATAACGATAACGCTGATCTGAATGGCCTTAGCTTCTGGATGGTGAATGTCACCGACAGCCTGACCAACTGACAAGCTTCCTCTGCTATCTCAACTGCTGGCCACGGTTCAGATTTGTGCCTTCCAAAGGCGTTCAAGCTGCAAGAATCGTCGCAGGCTCACGAAACCCGTCGCTTTCCCTATCCCTTGCGCAGTTAGCGTGGTTACAGATTCCTTGGCATTTTTTCATATGGACTCTCTGACCATAAAGTAATTGATTCTATACATTTTAACTAGTGTTTACACTCAAACTTACATGCTAACTAGTAAAGCAAGGTCTAGTCTCGCATAGAGCAACATCGCAAGCCACACAAAAGCTATAAATAGATCGAGATCGCACTCGGCGAGTTACGCTATTAATAATCTCTCCTAGCACTTGCCTACTATTCTTACAGCACTCCCCCGGGTGCCTAGCACCCTAGGCGCAATAGCGGCGACGCCTAGAGTGCTGTAGCATATGCTTTGCTAGGTCGTCGTAGATTAGCAGGTCAGGATTGATTGCCAAAAGGCCTCGGATCAATAGGCCTTGGAACTTAGGATGTAAACGTCGAGAACGCGTCTTTCTTTTACTCTGGAAACGCTGCCAAATAATATACGCATTATTAGCATAGACATTAAAGAGCTAATAGGCTATTAGGCGCCACCAGCGCTATTCTTAATACAGTTGACAGCTAAAGGAGTGCCTTAGTTAATTCGCTAGGTTAACGCCATTTATATGATGATTGTAGACATTAATTAACGTAGGAATTAGTAGATCTTTCTGCTAATTACCCTTAAAGGCTAGCTAGACAATTACCGCATTTATTAAGGTCTTCTTTAGCCTCTTGCGTGTTTTAATAACGTGGTCTTGCTCGCGGTGTAGGCTAAACGACGTAGTAACGCCGAGTATAGCGTTATTATCTTACCATAAAAAGTATAGAGCGTCACTAACTTACGTGGAAACGTCCTCGCCCCATTATAGTAGATAATTCTTATTTTTAGCGTCGATTAGGTTCTATGGGATGCCGTCTACATTCTTGCGCGTTGTGCCTAGATAGCTAATTCGATATTTAAGTAAAACGTGGGCGACCTTCACGTTAAGAAAGAGGTTATCTAGGATTACCACGTAATTTAGCTGTGAATAGCGGTCTCTTAATTTCTTATATAGATTAATTGGCACGAGTTGCGTAGGTGGTAGATCGCACTCCTGTAGGTAAGGCACTTATCGAATTCGCTCTGTTTTAGAGCATTCTTTAGGGCCGTTACGGCCACTATGCTATAGCTAATCGTACACTAGGCCACTAAAGGCTAGGATCTAGACCTTGAAGCCCTCGGGGATAGGCTTATTCTTGATCTTTATCTTGTGGGCGCTTTAGCCTGTGAAGGCTATTATAGCCTCGTCGATAGTAACCTAGGAAGTAGGATTGATAGTAGATCGATAGTTATCCCGAATATTGGTAGCCACGGCGCCTAGCTTAGTGGAGATATCGATAGGAGCGTTGGTGGATAACTCTACGCTATTGAATGATAGAAATCGATGAATTTAGTCCTATCGGCTCTAGCCTAGCGGTAATGAGGAGTTACGCTAGTGGTCGCTCCGACACTTTTTAGCGTGTCTCCCTATATAAAAGAGTATTCCTAGCTATAGGAGGAACTCCGCTCGACCTAGTGGACGCTAATTACGTGGTTAATAGACATTCTATACGATTTGTTGATACTCGCGCTCCGCACGCTTATTAGTCTCTCTTACGATCACTATGATCGATTCTAAGCCTAGAAAGCGTAGAAATAGGGCTATAGGATCCCTCTCTTGCCAGTTGACTGTAAATTCTGTAAATTCCTCTCGAATTGGTGGGTTAAATAGCGCTTTTTGTTGTATGAGTTGATTGGTAAGGTCGGGTGCTTCCGTAAGTGCATTGACAGTTGGCCGTGCTTTAGGCGGAGCCTTTGGCGCGCTTTTTTGCCTTTTTTGCTGCCYTTTTTGCTCTAGTATGGTCTGAGTTTCGTCAAAATGTCTCTTGCGTGTAATAGCTCGGCCGGAACGCGTTGAATAGCTCATATTTACTATATATTTGTAGGGAGACGCGAACAGGTCAAAAAATGAGGCCCACATCAAAACATGCCAAGGAATCTGTAACCACGCTAACTGCGCAAGGGATACTTTAACGTCGCGCTTCAATCTCGAACATTGCCTCGGTTGCAGCTGCAACAACCGACTTGACAATATCTCAAGGCACCCGACGTGCTAAATAATCCTCCCCGAAAATTCCCGCTGTTTCGAATCCGATCAGAACGAAGCCGAAGCACGAAAGAGGCCTTCGGGTCCCTAGACGAAGCCAGGAGGAACCGAGGCAGCAGAACAACACTGCTGACCTGAATCACACTACAACCATGTCGGAGCATGGAGAGCTCGCTTGGTCGGATACAGTGGAAGAGGAGCAGAGTACAAAACAATCCCAGCCATTCAACGAAGATGACAGTACGTTCCCATGGCTCTCTATGGAGGCGCTCATCAAGTAACGACTTGAAAACATTCTAGATTCCCTCAACTTTTGCTTCAAGAAATTGCTGAAAACCATTGCAAATATTGACATCGCCAGACGCTCCGGGCTTACAGATCATCCCTGCAGTTTCGTCGTCTACGCACATGAGAACAAAGGCGTCGGAGAGGCTAATTCACAATACGTCAAAAATATCATCGACTGGCTGAAGATAATACAAGCCCCGAATCTTTCAGATAAGTCTCCGCTTCTACTATGGGGGTCTGAAAATGATACCAATCCTGCGGTTGACGACATTTTATCAAACCAGATTCGTCTGCTGCCAGCTTATGAGAGTTCTGACAAGGTGGAAAAGGTTGTACTGTGCGTTTCACCAGTGCTCAGAAAGTATTGTGAGCATCCATTCACTTCTAGCTACAATACACGAATTCGAAAGTTATACGAATCAAAAAAGCAGAATGTGCAGGAGTTTGAAAAAGGGATGCGAAAGTTTGTGAAGAATCAGCTTAAGGCGAACGGATTCCATCATGTACTCACGGAGATTGCATTCCTCGAAATTCGGCGCCATCATCACAACGGTGGGGACGGGATCATTTCTATCACCCTTGATGGAGGCGATTTAGGTGTAGAATCCTTGGCTGGTCTCTCCGTTTATCTCAAGCTTCCTTCGACTCCTGAATTGGGCTATCTGCACAGGCTATTTTTCAAACTCCTCCAGCGCCTATATCCGTCCCGACACGGATATTTCGATTTATGTCTCAAATACTATGAAAATCTCAGACAGTGGTGTGAAGAAGGTAGGACCGGTATGTTACTTCGCGAAAAGGCCGAAAGGGAGATCCAGCACTTATTGGACGACCTGAGAAAGCTTTCAGAAAGTGGAGTTCGCGATGGGGAATGGAAAGGTCAGTGACGGCCGCTTTAGTGACTTTTCATTATTAATGTAATTGATTGCTGACTGTATGACCTAAATTGGGACAGCGCATGCCAGGGAGCTTGATGAACAGGAGATCGGCAAATCTGTAATGAAGCAGCCAGGTAAGGAAATGGACACCTGGATTCGCGAGAAATGTTATAGTCCAGCAAATCTGAAGATTGAACGACTCTCAGGGAAGGAACTGTCGATGGATCAGTGCTACATTAACCTTGCTATTGTACAGCAGCACCGTCAAGATGCGCGCCCCTCGGGAGACAAAGACACGTCCTCGGGGGATAACAATACCGCACATAGATCATCCCCCTTTTCACTCCTCGCTCGACTTCATGTCAAGGAGCAGAACGAAGGAACACATGTTCCATTGTCGACAATCTTCGACTCGCGTAAAGGACGTGACGGTCGTGAGAAGCAACCTAGACGTATCTTGATTCGAGGACAGGCCGGGGTAGGAAAGACCACCTTGTGTAAAAAGATAGTCTATGACTTTACCTATATCGGCATGTGGAAGGACTTATTCAGCCGCTTACTCTGGATACCTCTACGGAAGTTGAAAGGTCGGGGTGTGGGATACAAGGTCCAGAATCTATTCAGTGATGTATTCTTCTTTACACACGAATATCCGGCACCTACTGCCCTAGAATTACATAAGGCGATTAACGACTCGAAGTCCGCCCAAACTCTTTTTGTCCTCGACGGCTTAGACGAAGTATCTCAGGACTTGGAGAAGGATGGAGGTATATTACTTCTCTATCTATTAAATCAGCCTAATGTCATTGTCACATCTCGACCGTACGGAGTTCTTCCAAATGGCCTAGATCCTTTCGACCTGGAGCTGGAGACTATTGGATTCTATCTAGAACAGGTGAATACTTATCTGGAAACAACCTTTAAGGATCACGATCAGTATAAAGTCGAGCAAATTCAGACATTCCTACAAAATCATTAGCTTATCCAGAGTCTCGTTCGGATTCCTATTCAGCTGGACGCGGTCTGCCTCACTTAGGACGATGACAATACTCTCAGAAAGGCCCCAGAGACCATAATAGCGGTTTACCAAGCAATTAAACAAAAGTTATGGAAGAAGGATCTTCCGCGCTTAGGGAAAATAGTTAGTGGAAAGCCAGTACATGACACTACTATCCAAAGAGCTCCGCCATCAATAATCGAAAACCTTGCCAAGGACGAGATCTGTCTCCTTAAAATTCTAGCATTTACTGGACTACACAACGACGTTATTAACTTTAATCCGGAATTTTTAGACAAGATATATACGTCTCCGACATGCCCGAAATCAGATATTCTACCCGACTAGGTTCTCGAAAACGCCTCATTCCTACGGACGTTAGATCCTTCGTCACTAGATCGCAGCCGATATCACTTCCTACATTTAACCTTTTAAGAGTATTTTACTACACGGTATTTCGTCCGACATTAGAAAGCTAGAGAAGACCTCGAATGTCTATAATTCGAAGCGGGAACCATTAAGAAAATGTCACTTATACGTTTTCTTCAGAAACATAAATACCTGGCACGCTATAATATTCTATGGCGCTTTATCGCTAGGTTGCTTTAATCCCAAGAGGCGCGTATAGTATAATTTTTTAAGGACCTTAAGGAACCACCCGACCTTCTGGGCCTAGCACACTAGCGACTAATCATACACTACTTAAGCGAAGTAACGCGTTCGAATAGTTAAAGGGATTTCACTTTAGTTCGCGATAGGTTAGAAAAGATATTATCCGATTAGGTGCATTTTAAATATAATTTCATAGGACGAGTAAAGCTGGTAGACGAGATGGAGTTTCCAGAAAGAGCGGTCACCTTCATTCTACTGAAAGGGCCTGAAAAGGTGAGGTTGTTGGTTCTAGAATCAGTAGAAAGACGCCCTAGGATCCAGTTAAGCATTATTATAGCGGCTGCCTCTTTACTAGAAGGAAACTAGCCTATACGTTTAAAGATAGCTTCCTATAGAGTACCTAAGGGCTATTATGGACAATTACCGGAGGATGTGCTTAAGAAGCTGGCGATACGACTTAATGACTAAGACGAGGGCGTTAGGCATTTAGCGGTTAAAGTCCTTTAAGATTAATTCCCCTTATTAGACGAGATCCTCGACAAAGTAGTGGCACGATTCGAGCATTAATACTAGTACGTTAGGCGGGCAGCCCTTAAAGTCCTTTAAAGTTAACCATCCTTATTAGACGAGATCCTCGAGAAAGTAATGGCACGATTCGGGGACCTAGACCGGGACGTTAGGGAGGCGGCCCTTAGAGTCCTTTAAAGGCAATCATTCTTATCAGACGAGATCCTCGAAAAAGTAGAGGCACGATTCGAGCACTAATACTAGTACGTTAGGCGGGCAGCCCTTAAAGTCCTTCAAAGTTAACCATCCTTATTAGACGAGATCCTCGAGAAAGTGATGGCACGACTCGATGATTAAGACTCGAACGTCAGGTAGGCGGCACTTAGAGTCCTTTAAAGGCAATCATTCTTATCAGACGAGATCCTCGAAAAAGTGGAGGCACGATTCGAGCACTAACATGTCAGAGACCGGGTCTCGACAACGGCCACGCCAAGAGGAAGTCACGCTAATGGGAGACATGAGGAAGGTATGGCGAACCCAGCCTTGCCTAGTCACGTGACCTCAGGAATGATACAATGATCCTTTGATGCGGCCCGAATGCACCGCATCATTATATCAAGGTATCATTCGGGATCTCCTATGCCTATATAGCCACGCTCCCTAACCACAGCAGAAGGACTTATTCCTTCCTCCGTAGTCAACCTCGTTAAGTAACAAGACGTTACCTTTGACGCTCAACCCCTTGTGCCTTCTTGATTCGTATGCCATCAGTTGTCTAGTGCTCTACCCTCCATATCAACACCCCACCTTGTTCTGACTCGATTAGACCTCGGTCCTTCGGAGCGGTTCATAACAATTACGTAGCTATTAACTAGATAGACGTCGAATAGCCAGTAACCTAGCGGGCGCTAATTACGCCTCTCCTTTACCCTATGGCAAGTAAATTAGTGCCGGAGTTAATTGGCAAGGTCGACAGCGTTCATATAATGGTTATAGGCGTTAATTGCCTTAGGAATAGGCAGGACCTTACGTACTAGGCCGCTAAAGATAGGCTAAGCAATTATAGCATTTATAGACGAATCCTTTAGGCGACGGCGCTCTCGCAAGATAAAGTCATTATTCGAATTTAGTTTAAACGAGGTCGTGAGGCCGAGAACCACGTTATTATCCTACTAGGCGAAGCATAGGGCCTTTCTAGATTAAATAGGGATCGTTCCGCCATAGTCCATTGCCTTGCCAATCTCTTTAATGTCCTAGAGCTGTTTTAGAATACCGGAGGAAGACTTGCGAGTAGTTCCCATAACGCTAAACCTAAGGTAAAGGAGAGCGTAGGCGACGTCCACGTTCAGGAATAGATTATCGAGAAAGACTACCTAATTCCTATAAGGATAGAGTATCTATAGCTTCTGGCAGAGTACCATAGGCACCTAAAAGGTCTCGCTTAGTTATATCGGGGTAGATAAGAGTAATAAATAGGTGCGCTTTTTTTACCGTGAGCACGCCTCGACGCCTTCCTTACGAGAGTACATTAACTAGTCGTAAATATAGCCTCCGTAAGACCCGAGCACCTAAATTTTATAGCCTTCTAAGATAGGCTTACCTAGTAACTTAACTAAGTGCCTCGAGCGCCCCGTAAAGGGCACCATTAACTTATCGATAGTAATTTAGGATAAGGGAGTAACGGCGGCTCGGCAATTGTCTCGGACAATAGATAGAATAGGCTTAACTTTAGAGAACTAAGGTAGATCGAGTGTCGATTAGTAATTATTAAAGGTAAGGAATCGATGGATTTACTCCCACCGATTCCGCCCCATCTAACGCGTTAATACGCTTTATGAGGCCGTCTAGTAGTAATGCCTACGTATCTCTATATAATTTGCCATATAAAAGAGCAGACCCAGCCAGCAAAGCAGTTCACCGCGAGTAAGAGGGCGCCATGGTCGTGAAAATAGTGCATCTAAGTCTACATTTACCTCGGCGCGTACATTTATTGCAGTGACGATAGCAAGGAGCGATCTCTCGCCGAGAAACCTTATGAATAGAGAGAATGGATCTCTCTCTGGCTATAGCACTTATATTGGAGCGAATTAGTCGTTAATTGGTAGAGAATAGTTAAATTGTTGATGAGCGGTTGTATTGTTGACGGCGGGTTCGGCCGCCTTAGTTACCGCGCGAGGTCTCGGCACTTCGGAGACCTTTTTTAACTTTTTTTTTTAGTCTCGGCGACTTTAGCGATGGTTTCTGTTCATCGAACCATATCTTTAGAGCTTTATCCCTCTTAGAGCGCCTCATATTGTATGATAATTACTATGAAAGTTACGTTAAGAGCGAAAAACGCGGTTGACGCGTCGTGCCAAGACCAACTAGTGACATTCGGGCTGCAGAGGGGATACTGTAATTAGCGGGTCCGTAAGCGTTACGTTACTTCACTATCTGAAATATTGTCATTAGCCAGACTTTAATATATAAGATAACACTAGTATAATAGCCATCGAATATGCTTATAAGGAGAACCGTGGTCCGCACCTATATTCCGACTAGATAGATGGAAATAAACGATTACTGCTTTCACTTAACTTAATAACCACGGACCTGAAACGTTATGTTTATGCCAGGTAGAGAAATAATTTGTAGAGAGATGCGAAAACTGTAAGATTAGAAGCTTCAAGTAGATGTAGGTAGATCCTACGAAACCATCTGTATAAAGAGGAATAAGTAGTTGGAAACTTACGTATAACTTAATCGGACTGTGTTAGAAGCCACACTAGCATTCAGCGGTATAGCGCGCATTAGCTGCCGAGCAAAGACCCACTTACGATGCTGGCCGAAGTTAAGGCAACTGTGTTCTAGGGTACTGTACGCCGGTTTTGAGAATGATAGTATCAGTTCCGGCCCAGAAGTACGTTTTTAATGCATCCACAATCTGGAAACCTTGCTCTGTCTTTAAAAAAAAATAAAAATCAGAGGTTGCACCATGGGGCACTAAACAGAATCTCTGCAAACATTCTCACGTATGGCCAGCCCTTGCACAAGCAAATCCGTTAAATTAGTGATGTTGTCCTCTGAATTGTCTTGTCGTGTTGGGACCTAGGGATAAAGGCTAGGTGACGAAACGGAGGGGGATCGCATTTATTGTAGGACTCTCTGTCCACCGGCAAAAGGCAGGAGGACAGGGGAGATATATATAGGCTATCTAGAGTAAATGAGTGTTGCCAGGCACCTGTCAAAGGCGCGTTCGGGGTCTCCGGAGAAAGCGTAGCTGAACTGACACAGTTGATAGCTGAGAAGACAAGCAATTGAGCGTGGTTGTGTAAGGACTGTAACTCCTTCAGCTTGCATTGTATAGCAAGTTGGTGTGGCTGAGCCACAGTGGCAAGGTTATCGGCGACTCCTAGCGTAAAGCGCTTTGGTAAAGCGCTCTTGCACGGAGTGATTGGCGGAGTGCCGTTTGAGCAAATAGTGCAGTGAGCTGAACGTGTTGGGGGCTGTGCAAAGATGGCACCGAGTGAGTGATAGGCGTAAATTCTGGTGTAGATGGCGATCAACGCCATCAATTGGTAAAGAGTGGCATAAATCGATCATTGACTTAACAGTGCGGTCTTGTTGGCGTTTGACCGTGCAATGCGCCGCTGTAATTTAGGCGGGGCATAGTGCCACAAGTGGCACTATACAACATGTCGGCAACATTGAATAGCTACGGATACATAAAGACTCCAAATATATAGAAATTTGTACTCGTGCAGCAGCTACATACCCCAGAGCAGCCCTCCCCCCACCCCCCCGGGGGGATCTAGTTGCCTCGGCATTTGTGAATGTCCCTATCTTCGCACTCGGTGTTCCGCTGATACAAGTCATAACTTTTCGATAATCTATCAGATTTCCATCAATCCAGAGTAGTAACTGCAATTACGGTGGTGAGTGTGGTCAGCGAAAGTTGACCAGCGGCGTCCGTCGTCTCCGAGGCTCTAAAAATGGTTTCTGAACTGATAGTGACCATACTCGCAGTGGCCGGGTCCGTAGTAACGATTTCTGATGCTGTATCTTAAGAGGTGACCACCGGCCTAACCGACGTAATGGTCGTCGTCAGAGTGGTCAAAGTAGGATCGCCGGCGGTGTCGGTTATCATTAAAGTCACGACAACAGGTTCTAGGGTCGTCGTCGTCGTCGTCGTCGTCGTCGTCGTCGTAGAAGAGCTTTCTATGTCCACGGTAATAGTTTCGGGTAGTGCGCCTTAAGACATAGTCACGGGTCCAACCGACGTAACAGTCGTCGCCAGAGTCGTCAGGATGGCATCACCCGCGGAGTCAGTCGTCGTTACAGTCACTGTGGCCGTCTCTAATGACGTAGTTTGAGAAGGACATAAAGTGAGAGTTAAGTTAGCCGACACGTTATAGGATTTGACGGTAAAGTCATCATTTAGCTGGTTATAAACATCTAGGTAAAGAGCTACACCCGGGTCGTAGGTGATGCTAGAGCAGTCCCCGGAAGACGGTAAGAGGTAGAGGCCCTAGTTTTCGAACGGATACTTATTAATATTCGAGATATTATACGCTAGTATCGGATTATTAGGGTAATAAGTATACTCGAACTGCGTAATAAACGAATCGTCGGGAACCGTGGTAATCTTTAATGAGATGCCTCTTGTCAGGGATCTAACTGAGGATCCTGACAGACGTGCACGCTCTGACCTATGCGACTCACGTGCTACTCTCCCGAGGGAAGTAAGCGTGATGTTGTATAGGCGAGGTTCACGGCTCGCCATATTCCGCTAAACCGGGTATGGGCGGTTACCCCTCTTCGCCCTCTTTTCCTAAATATCCCTCATCGCCTACGAGATGCATGCGCTCTCTAAGCGATGAGTTTTCTAGTCATACCTATGGTAAAGGGTTACTCTAGCTGCCATTTTGTATATTCAAGTATCTACTCATTCGCGGAAGGACCCACTATTGTCTGTCTACCAATTGCTAGTGTGATCCTTGACACCTCTACCGTTTAGGTTAACTCGATATATCTCGTTGAAGCTACCGATATTTAGCTCTAGGTAATTAATTATATCGTTAGGGATATTTACAATACTCTAGATATAGACCTCGATATTACACCGATTCTCGATAGTAGCGGTCCCGAGATAGGTAACGGAAGAGATGCCGAATAATACCACGGTAAGGACGAGTCGTCTTAAGCTAGCTATGTTGAAGGCTATAAGCTCCCTAAGAACCTATTGGGAAAGGCCGAGTCTAGTTAATAGAGATATAGTGCTATACGGTGTCTTTTTAAAATAGTAGAACTAGAGTATCTAGTAAGACACTAGCCTTCGGTGATCTAGTGAGGTTATTAATGGTAATAGCGTCCTAAAACGGCCCTAAGTAATGGGAGTATATAGAAGATTAAGGGAGCTAAATTAAGCCGCGAGCCTAAAATAGCCCCTTCTTCTAGTCGCTAAGCTCGCGGAGAGTAATTACTACGACTTAATGTATGCGCTCCGAGGACGATACTAACGAGGGCGTTGTAGATAATTACTTAGAACGTAACGAGGTTCCCCGACCTATAGGTTTTTAGGTTCGAAATAGTATAGAGTATCTGAAGCTACTGAATTCCTATATCCGAGGACTCGGTTTAAGGCTAAGGGACTCCTCCTAAATACTCGAACCGAAGTCCTTAAGTAATATAAGGATTACGTCTATAACTTCCCTAGACTTAGTAGTATTATTACTGGATTTCTTTACCTCGGTTTTCTATTTCTGGATATACCCTTCGAGCTTTCGACCATCCTCTCGGGCCTCTCGAAGGGCGATCTCTATTCGAGCCGCCTTCTCTTCTGCCTTCTGCCTCCCTTCTGACTCTAGGCTGGCTTATGCCTTCCACTCGTTTAGCTCGCGGGCTAAACTCTCCTCGGTCTTCTCGAGCTCGATAATCCTGGTCGTGAAACTCACGTCTAATTTCACGAAATGGCCCTGCTTTTATATATTTAGTTAGCCTAATAGCCTAGGTGAAAAACGTATATAATAGGTCTATCTACCTACGTATTTCCTCGAAGGGTCGTCCGAGGCGCCTTGCCGGAAGGCTTCTAAGCTACGGCGATATAGTTATCGTCGATATATTCATATAGTTTTTAGAGAGACTTAATAGAGAATTCACTTAGGTTCTATATAAAGAGGTGACTTATCGCTTCGGTTTTTCCCTATATATATAGATCGTCGTCGTTTATTTTAAGCCGTACCTGGGAGGGTTCGACCGTAATTCTAAGTCTACTGTCTATAGAGGCGTTATTAGAGGCATCGACTAGACGTTAGTGGATCTTACGAATGTTTACCGCTAACTTTTCTCGATATTTCCGATTCCACTGGGTTCGCTTTTGGTTCTTGGACGGACGATTTACCATTCGTGGAATATAATCCCTGTTTATGTCTTCCTGCCCGTTAAAGAGATTTCTTTCCTCATGTGTGGATTCCGGACGGTCCATAGCATGACAGAGAATTAGAAGCTAGCTAGGCGAACAGTAAATATTAACACCACTTCCGGATAAAGATAGGATCGTTTCGGGTTCCCTTGTAGATATCTACCCATTTCGGCCCCCCAGCTCAAGCTAACACTTGAAGTCCTAAAGCGGCCCCTCCGAACTTGGGCCGGCAGGTTAATATGAAAGAGGATGGCTTCCATAACGGGCTCTCTTCAAAGCGAAATCGTGGTGGGGTCGCATATATGTATACATACCGTATAATTGACATCCCGGAGTGGTGAAACGCCCTGTGTGATAAAATAAGCCCCAGGTACTTGGAACGTCGTCGCAAGCTGTGGCCCACCCACAACCTTCATTAACCATCTGGGCATGCTCCGGTATTCCGAAGCCTCTGTCTCATCTTACCCGAATTTTCGTTCATAAATCCAAGAACTTGGCCCTTTCCAGGCCTGATTTCTTCGGCCCACCAAGAAAGCGTGCAAATCGTCTCAGTCTCATAGAGACACCGATTTTGACCTTGTTGGCATTTTGGGATGATAGATATGGAGTAGCAACACATATCCATCGTGGACCCAATTATCATACTGCCAATTCAAGCTGTCCACTGCCTGTGCTGCGATGTTGTGCTGAAGAGCACCCTCATTAGGTACTTCGACGGAGAATCACAAACAGCCGAATACCAAACCGAGTACGGTGGCGTGTAAATAACAAGTAACGCCATAACGATACCTAGCCACACCTAGCCTCTCCTAGGCGCTTATAAGCAGCCACAACCTCTTAGCGTCCTGGCCGCCCTAGCCTTCGTTATCAGCGAGGCGCACGTGCTATGTTGCTATGCCATAACTCCTGCGCCTTTGCCTACCATCACCCCCTCTTCCACACATGCTTTGGTTCATAGCCCTGACGGCTGCCCAAGCGCCCAGCAGCTAAACCGCCCCAGGCTTTGAACATGTTGCTGTCACTATAGCCTCGTACCTGTCCTTATCCATGGCTTGCTAATACTTTCCCCGTGAAGTCAGTCTTTGTTTCTCCAACTCACCTCGATGCGTGGCGCTGTCTATTGTAATACCCTCCAAAAGACGTAGCCTCGTCGCCCGCCATCGAGTAAGTCTCTCCTAAAGATCCGGTGACTGTGGTCTCCCCTTGTTCAGTCGATTTCGCTAACTGCAGCCTTACCTTAGTATCGACAGATTACCCTGCGACCGAACAAAGCCGGCTGAATCTTCCTGGCCTCTCCAACCCAAATTTATCCTCCTTGAGGCTCTAGGCCTTAATCTCCCTCTACAGTGCTCTACTAGTGTGACGCAGATACCCTTTACTTTCGCTCTCTACCGCTTTAGACCCCTCACGATCAAACCGTCCGGAAGATACCTGCGCCAACTAAATCATGCGTCTACTAAATACGAGCAACTTCGAGGTGAAACTATTCGGAGACGATGAAGTCCCGCCGTACGCTATCCTGTCACATACTTGGGATGAGGAGGAAATTACCCTTCAGGACATGGAAGGAACCCTCCCAGCGAACAAGAAGGGATATGAAAAGGTCAAGGGTTGCTGTTCCAAAACTAGGGACCACGGATTCGAATACGTTTGGATAGATATGTGCTGCATTGACAAGACAAGCAGTGCGGAGCTATCCGAAGCAATCAACTCCATGTACCATTGGTACCAAGAAGCTAAGGTATGCTACGCATATCTTGCTGACGTACCGTCGAAAAAAAGTTTCAACGACAGTAGGTGGTTTACCAGAGGATGGACCCTTCAAGAGCTGATCGCCCCATCAACGGTAATATTTTTCAACGAGGAATGGAAGGAGCTGGGGGACAAGAACACACTACGACAAGATATATCCGACTGCACTGGTTTACCTGTAGGGATCCTCTCTGGAGACGACGACCTTGACACGTTTAGCATTGCCCAAAGAATGTCATGGGCTGCAAAGAGAAATACATTGAGGATTGAAGATCGTGCCTATTGCTTATTAGGCATATTCGGCATCAACATGCCGCTGATCTACGGGGAAAGAGAAACTGCTTTCATCAGACTCCAAGAAGAAATCATGAGAATCTCGGATGACCATAGTCTCTTCGCATGGAGGCATTACGACAATCGCGGCGGACTTCTGGCCACCTCACCAGCTTCATTCATCGGCTCCCGCAACATCATCCAGTTCAATCCTTTTGATATCTTTAACAGCCCCCTAACTGTGAGCAGTAGAGGAATCCATTTAGAACTCCGTTTCATAGGCAGGGGTCATCGAGGACTTGGGCTTGCGATCCTTCATTGTAAAGAAAGAGATATGGAAGATAAGTTGATCGCCATTTACGTGAGAGATTTATATTTGACAATGGAGCGATTTAAGAGAGTGCAGAGTGAAGAATTTGAGCGGCTTGATCTGAAGAAATTCAGACCGTCGCAATATCCTGTGAGAAGGATATGCATCCAAATGGGACGCACGACACGCATGCAAAAATCGAAAGACTATGGGAAATGCGATAGCATCCCTCCAGAGATGTACCCTGATAGTATGCTAACGAATTTAATGAATTTCGGAGAGCCGAGAGCACTGCTATATGCAGCAGAAAGAGGACTCGAAGACGTGGTATGGTTGCTGCTGACAAGAAGCGACGTTGAGGCCGACTTGAAGGATAAAATGGGACAGACAGCGTTAACGCACGCGGTAATAAGGGGCAATGAGGTGGTCGTCAGGATGCTACTTGCTCGAAGAGACGTTGACACCGAATCGAAGGATAAAGTTAGACGAACGCCGGTGTCGTGGGCAGTAGAGAATGGGCACGAGGCGGTGGTCAAGCTACTACTCAACAAGGGCGCCAACCTCGAGGCTAAGGACGTCGATGGCAGGACGCCGCTATTGTGGGCAGTCAAGAACGGGCACGAGGTAGTG